>PVIY010001001.1:129259-168153 GCA_004026745.1 Myrmecophaga tridactyla
GAGCTGCAAGTGCTGAGATGAGGAATGCCGAGCTGCTTAGGCTGTGCTACATTGCGTTCACTCATTTAAGCACCAGCCAATTAAGTCAAACGTCACTCATTGCAGCAGACACGCCTCCTAGCTGACTGCAGATGTAATTAGGAACAGATTAGGTTCACGTACCATTGGCTTATGTCTGCAGCAACAAGACTAGGTATGCTCACCTGGCCAAGTTGACAACTGAATCTAACTAACACAGGCTGTGCAATGGTGGCTCAGTGGCAGAATTTTCACCTGCCATGCCTGGGACCTGGGTTTGATTCCCAGTGCCTGCCCATTAAAAAAAAAACTAATAATGGGAGCCAAACTATTTCTGAATGTAGTTTGTTTTAACAATTTTACTTTTTTAATGTTTTCATTGTGAAATATAACATATATACAGAAAAAGAAAAAGCAATAATTTTCAAAGTACATTTTAACAAGTAGTTACAGAAGAGATTTCCATTCCACAATCTCAGGTTTCTTCTTCTAGCTACCCCAAAACACTAGAAGCTAAAAGAAATATTGATACAGTGATTCAGCAGTTGTACTTATTTGTTAAATCCTATCTTCTCTGTTATAACTCCTCCTCCTCCTTTGTTCCTTCTCCCACTCTATAGGGATCTTTGGGATATGCCCACTCTAACTTTTTCATGTTGAAAGACAATATAGGATAGGGGGATGGAATTAGCTGATATTCTTGGAGAGGCTAGCCTCTCTGGGTTTCAAGGCTTATCTGGCCTAGGAACCTCAGGGGGTTCTAGGTTTCAGAAAAGTAAACTCAGTACATGAAACTTCTTTAGTGTCTCAGATAGAGCCCTAGCTGTTCTTTAGGGTTAATAGGAATGATGTTAGTTGGGATCTGGCAAACCATGGCAATTAGCAATACCTAGCTGAAGCTTGCATAACAGTAGCCTCCAGAATAGTCTCTCAACTCTATTTGAACTCTCTTAGTCACTGATACCTTGTTTTGTACATTTCTTTTCTCCCTTTTGGTCCAGAAGGCATTGCCCATCCCACAGTGCCAGAGCCAGTCTTATCCTTGGGAGTCTCTCTCTAAGCCCAACTCGGCAAGGAATATCAGTTTTACTTTGAATCTATTCAAATATTTTATATAATTGTAAAATAAAATAAATGAAAATGGAGGAAAAGCAATTCCTAAAAGTAAAGGCAAAACTAAATAAACCTAACTTTATATTGAGTTAGGTCATAACCACATAAAGAATTATTTCAAGCTATTTTTTTTTATTTTTTTATTTTTTGCATGCATAGATACCCGGGAGCTGAACCCAGGTCTCCAGTATGGCAAGTGAGTACTCTGCCTGCTGAGCCACTGTGGCCCACCTTCAAGTTAATTTTAAAACACGGAAATTAGACTGCATATCCTAAGGACAAAAAACACTTCAAAAACTTTAAGATTTTAAATCTATTAACATAATACAATACATTTAAGGTATTGAAAGAGGAAAAAACTGCCAGCCAAAAGTTCTTTATCTGGCAAATCTATCCTTGAAAAATGAGGGAGAGTTTTAAATATACACAGATAAATAGAAGCCGAGGAGCTGATGCTTATCTTGTACAGAATTTTTATTTAGGCTGATGGTAAAGGTTTGGGTATAGATGGTGGTGATGGTAGCACATTATTGTGAATCTAATTAACAGCACTGAATTATATAGGTAAGTGTGGCTAAAGGAGAAAACGTTAGAATATATATATTAGTGGAATAAAAATTACAAGATAAAACACAGGACTGTACAGCACAATGAACCATAGTGTAGACAATGGACTACTGTTAATAGTGCCACATATAAGAATGTTCTCCTACAGATTATAACAAATGTATGACAAGGCGGTAATAATATATTGGTATATGGGATAATACACCCTAATGTAAATACTGGATGAGAGATAGAACCATTTTAATAATCATTCATCAATTGTAACAAAGGTAACTACTGCTGAAAAATAATACAATTATCTTAAAAAGTGTATCATGAATAGTAAAAAAAAAAAAATTGAGAAATTAGTGGCCATATACAGTAAGGAATACCGAATTGGCAGAATTATTCCAGTAAAGTGATAAACAAATAAGCAGCAACAAAGAAAGCAAGAACAACAGAAACATTAAAAGTACAGCAAACTTTGGGGAAGACGTTTCTGATACAAAGTTGTTATAACGTTATCTAATGTTATCATAACCTTCCAGACTCCAACCAGGACCATTACAGCCAATCCTAAAGAACACCTAAGGCATTATATATGATCCCACAAAGGTTCCATGTGCTAGTATAACTTTCCAGAAATCTACAACCTCCAGATCAGTCCTGAAACCTAGAGGGCCCAGCCTCTCCAGAACATCAGCTATTTCTATCTCCCCACCCCATATTCATGACAGCCCCTTCCAACGTGTAAAAGTTAGAATGTCCATAGCCCAAATACCCCTAAAGAGAGGGATAGAAAGATCAAAGGTGATAGTGGAGTTATACAGAGAAGATAGGATTTAACAAATGAATATGATTGGGTCATTAAATTGATATCTCTTTTAGTTTCCAGTATCTTCGAGCAGCTAGAAGTAAAAACCTAAAATTGTGGAATTGTAACCCATGTCAAATACTGGAATAGGTTCTACAACTAATTGTGGTGCTGTGCTTTGAAATTTTTTTTTGTATATATGTTATTTCTCACAAAAAATAAAGAAAAAAGTCAATTGTGGTGATAAAAAAAAATTATTCCTTCTAGCCTCCTATATTCTGGAGCAGCTAGAAGGAAAAATCTGAGAAAATCGTATGGTAGCCCAAGACAAACTCTGGGAGCTGTCCTGTAACTACTTGTTGATGAGTGCTTTGAAAACTTTTGCTTTTTTATTTCTTTGCTTTGTATGTATGTTATACTATACAATAAAAAAGTTTTTAAAAATATCTAGTCTTCCTCCAAAAATTATGAAATGTGAAAATAAACAGGGAATATATCATAGTTATAGGCAAAATTGCAGCCAACAGAAAACATGCCTCAGAGGGTCCAAATTTTGGTTTAGTAACATAAACTTTAAATTAGCTATTTTACATGTGTTCTAGTTTGCTAGCTGCCAGAATGCAATATACCAGAAACAGAATGGCTTTTAAATAGGGGAATTTAATAAGTTGCTAGTTTAGAGTTCTAAGGCCAAGAAAATGTCCCAATTACAACAAGTCTATAGAAATGTCCAATCAAAGGCATCCAGGGATAGATACCTTGGTTCAAGAAAGCCAATGAAGTTCAGGGTTTCTCTCTCAAGTGAGAAGGCACATGGTGAATACGGTCAGTTTCTTTCTCAGCTGGAAGGGCACATGGCCAGCAAGGCGTCATCTGCTAGCTTTCTCTCCTGGCTTCCTAGTTCATGAAGCTCCCTGGGAGGCGTTTTCCTTCTTTATCTCCAAAGGCTGCTGGCTTGTGGGCTCTCTGCTTCTCGTGGCTATGCCATTCTTCTCTGCTGTCTCTGAATCCCTCATTCTCCAAAATATTTCCTCTTTTATAGGACTTCAGAAACTAATCAAGACCCACCCAAATGGGTAGAGACATGTCATCACCTAATCCAGTTTAACAACCACTCTCGATTACATCACATCTCCAGGGAGATAATCTAATCACAGTTTCAAACATACAATGCTGAATAGGAATTAGAAGAAGTGGCTGCCTTTACAAAATGGGGTTAGGATTAAAGCATGGCTTTTCTAGGGTACATACATCATTTCAAACCAGCACACATGTTTTCAAATAACAAAATAAACTATATCTAAAGAATTAAAAGTATGAGAAATATGTTCACCAAATAGTGACTATCAATAAATATATAATAACTATACAAAAAAATCAAATACAAATTCTGGAATTCAAAGTATGATAACTGAAATGATAACTTCAGTAGATCAGATAAATAACATATTTGAGCTTGCATAAGAAAGAATTAGTGAATATGAATTGTAGATCAATAGAGATTATATGATCTGAGAAACAGAATAACAAAAGAATAAAGAAAAATTAACAGCAACACAGAGACCTGTAGCACACCATCAAGCATATCAAAAAACACATAATGAGCGTCAAAAGAGGATTATTTGGGAACACTGTGTAAATAATTTAGAAAAATGAAAAATTCTTAAAAAGATACAAACTCCCAAAACTGACTCAAAAAGAAATACAAAATATGATAGGCTCATAACAATGTGGTTTTTGACTCAATAATCATAATTCTCCCATAAAGGAAAAGCCCATGAGCAAATAGCTTCACTTGCAAATTCTATCATACTTTTAAATTAACACCAATTCTTCTCAAACTTTTCCAAATAACAGAATAGGAAGGAAAACTTCCTAACTCAATCTGTGAGGCAACATTACCTTGTTACCAAAGCCAGATAAAGACAACACAACGAAGGAAAACTAGCCAATATTTCTATGTATATACATTCATGGTATTATATTACAAGGATTATACCTTATGACCAAGTATTATCCTAGGAATTCTCAGTTGATTCAGCATGTGAAAATCAATAAATGCAATATACCAAATTAATAACGTGAAGGAAAAAATCTCTCAAAAGACACAGAAAAAGCATTTGACAAAATCCAACATTCTTTCATGATAAAAGTACTCACAAACTGGAAATAGAAGAGAACTTTCTCAATATGATAAAGGACATCTCTCTTCCTCCATCCCCCCCCTTTCTTTCTATTTCTCTGCTCTAGTTCTTTCTTTTTCCTCTCTCTATAATTCAACTACCTCTACTTTACCTGCTCAAAGAAGCTAATGGTTTATACAAATTTTCTCCATAAACGAGGACTGGTAAACCATAAAGTGAGTGATATGCCCAAATAAAGATCTGTTAGGGCTTTATATATAAAAAAAGGGCAGTGAATTTTAAAACTTTCTTAAATGCATGGTTTATTCTAAATTGCACATATTGTATCCATTTAAAAAAGAATTTGGAGGCAATGGCTAAACTAATTTGAAATGTTATTTTAATATCAGAAATCACAGAATTGATCTTTTCAAGTATGCTGCTAATAATTTTAAGGGATTAAAATATCATACCAAAGTTCTTAGAAGAACATCAAATAATATATATATAGGCAAAAGTCAAACACACACACATAATGAAATTTTCCTCATCTGTATATGAAAAGCTTTATATATTTTATTGAATTCTACAAATAAGTATTTTTATATATGTGGACATAAGTGATAAATCAGAATGTTAAAGTGTAAAAAACAACTGAACAACTGAACTAAAAGGAAGCAGGGGAGGAGTTGGAGGAAAAGGAGAAGGAGCAGAATAATCAGGGGAGAACCAGAATGTAAATGATGCTGATAGAAAGTCTCACACAAAGTCTATTTGTATTTTATAATGCAGCATCATTTTTCATTTTCCTTTTCCTGCGTCATTTTCTTCATTTAATTTCAGAATTCTGTTAAAAACATAAAGAACAACTGAAACTAAAGGGCAAGAACAAAAATAGAAAGGCAATTCCTTTGCATTCCAGAGCAGTAAGGATTTTATTTATTTGTTTTGTTTTATTTCAGTCAGTCTGTTCTTGCAGCAATTTGACTTCATCATTTGCCACACACTGGGCTATGCTACTCTGTCTTAGTTACAAAGACAAGAAGAGTTTTCAAAAGCCAGGCACACTGAATAGAATAAGTTTTCTTCTGAGTGCATAATTAGGATTATACCATCCCTTTTATGCTTGCTCCATTTTTCCTTCACAGCACTTATTTTAACTATTAGAATTCCTAGTTTGCAGTGATACCTACTGTTCAAATGATGGGGCTTATTAAGGGATGTTTCTTTATTCTAAATTATGATTCTGAAATGATGAACTCCTGCTAATGATTTTTTTTTTTACACACTTCATCCAGAAGACTCAAGCACCTTTGTTTTCCCAGTCCTCAGATCCACTAAAATTTCCTATTTCACAAAAACAACCCTATTGTAGACATTTTGTTAACTAATAATAATAAAATTAATTTTAAAAATGATATTCCACTGAACTCAACTTCAGATTTTCTCCAGTGGTGTCACAGAGTAATAAAAGAAAGAAACTAATATCCCAATATTTTGACTATTTATTATTGTCATCAGCATCACCGGGGGGGAATTAAAATGCAGTACATCTCATTTAACATTCACCCAGCAGACATCTATTAAACATGTGTGCTACACCATTATATACTATGACATATCCAAAACAAATTTAAGGCAAACTCTATATTCTATATAGGGAGCTTACAAATGTTGGAGAGTCAAAACATACACATCCTTGTGGCTATTTGTGAATTCAGGCCCATTTTCTACATCTAGTCCAAATATCAAGTTGTATGTGGGACCATCCTTTACTGTCAATTACTTTTAGCTGTGTACTACCACAAAGGAAATTTATTCTCCATAAAAACCCATCATTGTCATAAATTGTTAAATGACTATCCTGTCTCTTCATATTAACCTGTAAAGTATTCTGTTCTTGAAAAGGAAAAATATCCTCTTCCAAACAGTTACCTAGTGCCTACTATCTATCAGATATAATGTGAAGCCCCAGGAATACAAAGATAATAAAAGGATGATTTCTGCTCGTAGGAGCACAGGCTCTAATCAAGAAGACAGACTCACATACTTAAGGGTAACTACTAAGCCCAAGATAAGGTGAAAATAAGTGGGTGATCAAATAGTGTACTTGGCCTAGCATAAAATACACATTTAGGGCAAATGAAGAAAGTGTATATGTAACTGCTCTGGCATAAACACTGTCCTGGAAACCAAACTCTGCAATTTATAGAAAAGTTGGAATATTCTATGTACTAAAAATATCCACATATATCATAAACTTTAAAAAAATTGAATGTGGAATAATAGAATTAATATTTAAATCTATATGGAATATAATTTATATTTATTTGGGGACCCAGAAGTCATTTAGAATTGTATAATTCCCTAAAGCTGTGATTATATAGTAGGTTGTTTTAACAATTCTTCCCTCTCTGGAGCCAGCTCTCAGTGCAGCACATGTGAAAAACCTGACACTTCCCCATGCACCAAAAGTGACTGATCTGAAAGTAGGCCCCTGACATATACTGAGCTCATCAGTCTATCTGTCCGGAACATTTGAAACAAAAGTAAAACGTAGGCCCAGAGACAAGGTTTCATCTTTCTGAGTAACTCTGCTGGCTCTGTGTGACAAAAAAATACAACTGTCCATAACCTCCCGCTGTTGAGTCCCTGCATCAGTCAGTTGTTAGTTGTGAGAGGGAACCCACACCAGGCATTTCAACAGAGAATTTTACATAAAGAATTAAGTAGCTATTGAAGACGTGAAAAAGGCAAAAAGAGAATACTAAAATAAAACGGAGTTAGTGCGTATAGGAAACAAAGGCAAGAGCCTATAATTATTAAAACTTGGAGGAAGAGCCACATGAAGCTGAAACTAGGTCTCAGAGAAAGGGTTGACGGGCTGCTGGTGCTTCTATTTCGGGCAGTGGGGGAAGGGAGCAACGAAGCTGGTCCTGTGGGTGCCAGAAAAATGACAAATGGGAATTAAAGCTGCTGCTGTCAGGCTGAAAAAGTGGTTGTTTGGGTGATTTTTTTTTTTTTTTTTTGCATGGGTAGGAACCAGAAATCGAACCCGGGTCTCCAGCATGGCTGGCGAGAACTCTGCCACTGCACCACCATTGCACGCCCTGTTTGGGTAATCTTGACAGGACAGAAAGTGGAGAGAAAAGAGCAAGCTCCTTCATCTCCTCTAAACTTGCAGTCTTGCTCTATTGCCACCTGCCAGAAAAGTTTAACAAGAGCCAGCTGGCAAAGCAGAAATCTTGTTTGCAGACTCCCAATACCAGCATCACAAAAGAGAATAGAATAAATTCTAAGCTGAAGGGCCAAAGATCCCAGAAATTGACACAGTTCCTGCCTTTCCCAAGAGTTGAGTAGGCAACCTTTCTTGGATTCTGAGAAATACTCAAATATCGTGTTAGTTAATCCCTACTTTGGTTAAGCTAGCAAGTCATTTTGTGTTGCTTGCAACCAAAAAGAATCTAAATTAACCCATCCTCATTCCCTTGCCACACTACTTCCCAGCATGTTTCTGATCTTCCTTCCTTCCTTTGTTGAGATGCTACCCATGTCCTAAATTGGCTAAACTGGATTTCAAATTTGGGTCCAGATGGAGGTCAGGTGTGACACAATGAGACCCCAAGGCCATAAGGAATGAGAAAAGATAGGTTGTTATTTACCAGTCCTAGGGAGAGAGGGTTGCCATGAGAGGTCTTCAGGAAGCACAATCAGCTAAGGAGGCCCAACCAACAGGTGGGGAGCACAAGAGCAGATTGAAAGGAACCCATGGGCCTGTGCCTTTATTGTGGTCTAAGGGTAGAGGTTAGATTTACTGCCGGAGTCAAAGATTGGTTAGTTTAAAGCAAACCTGTGCAAAAAGGAATAGTGACTGAGGATCTGAGGGAGGTGAAATTGTTAACTTACTATTTGGGACCAGCTGGGTTTTGGGTGAAGTGTATGTGTGAGTGCGTGTGTGTGTGTGTGGTATGGACGATGGCCACAGATGCAGGTTTGGGTTTTGGGGGAGTTTATGCCCCAGGGTTGGAAAACTGTTTATTAACTAGGCCAAAGGTCAGTGTTGAGGCAAGTGACCTAGCCACAGTGAGGTGGCTGCTGAGGCAGCCCACACAAAAAATTGACAGCTATAATGACCCCATTTCACCATGTTTGGTCTAGCCTCTTCTCTTGGGTATAGTGTTTAACAACATTTCTCCAGGTTTCACCCTTTGATTTTCACTGCTGCCAGATGTTCAGGGTAAATGACTCCCCAATGCATGACTTAGTGAGTCCTTGGACAACACATGCCAGCGTCACAGGTAGGACCCCAACAAGAAGGGAGCCTCATGAAGCCGAAAATTAGCAGAGAATGGAATGCTTCAGGACTGAAAGAAAAGAATGCCAAAGGCAAATTTCCCTTCTTCCCTAATGTACGCACAGTTAGACTTGAGTCCATTATTGTGTTTTACCAATATCAAAAAGAGTCAAATGCATCTTGTGCTCCTCAAAAAACGACTCTGGGAATATTACTGTGACTGGGTAATGGGCCTGACCTTGGAGGAGCTAACAATCTAGCAGAGGAGATAAACAAATGGGCAATCACTGGTGGTTACTAGCATGTCTTTGATGATTTTTGAAAACAGGATTTCCTTAGAACAAATAAACCAAACTTGTCACCTCTTATCACATGGGAAAAAGAGAATCTGTTTGCTAAATGCAATAGAATAAAGGGCCTGGTACATAGCAAGTGCCCAATAAATGCGGGTTCCCTTTTTCCCTTCCCAGGGATTTGTTAAATTATTATGAATTTATGGCATTTTTCCCATGTCTTGGAAAGTACAGTGGGTGACTTCTGTTGGATGATTTCACTCTCTTTGTAGTTCATGTGAAATAAGACCTCTCTGACAAAACTCCCCATGTTATCAAGAGTTGTCTCTGTGCACTGATCTGTCTGTCTCTGATCTTCCCCTTGTCTGGGCTGGGGCTTTCCTAAGTGTTTTTCCTGATGAAGCAGCCAGGAGGTGACTGTGTAAATATGTAGAAATGTTGACTTCTGGCTTCTGTGGGAAGATAGGATTTGACTTCTTTCCAAAACAACTTAATCTATGGAAAGCATCAAAGGTTAGTGGGTTGCTTTGTTGTGCTTGAAGTTTTCTGGCAATCTTCTTGAGAAAAAGAAAACATTTCTCCTCTGAAACTAACATCACTATGGAATGAGGCCTTTTATATTATTTACATTTTAATTTGTCTGCTGTTAGATTATCTGCTATTTGAATTCACAAAGGATGGAAGTATGTGGTTTTTAATAAGTTCTTTTAGCTTCCATGTCCTGATCAAAACCTGTTTTGGTACTTGCACCTTTCCCTATCTAAAATTTCTTCCACGTCCAACTAAACATAATATCTCCATTTATTGTCATAAATAGCAATGTTCTATCATCCCCTGATATTTTAAGGTTGTCCTGCTGCTGCCCTTGGCCATTTTAGATGTGAATACAGTTAATTTAACATCAGCTAATTCATGTCACTGCTATACATAAAACCTCCTTTGGGTTTGTTAGCCTTTGTCCTAAACTCTAATCTCTAATTGTAAATGACTTTAGCACTTCCTCAACTCACTAGGGTGATAATTGGTTTACTTACTGTTCTACTGGGTAAATGCAAAATTCTGAACTGAAATTATTAAAGAAAAAAATGAGAAAGAAAACATAGATTGCAAATACAGTATGCTCCATCACAAAATGATCTTAGAAGACTGCTTCATCCTTAGTGTAATTCTGTACTAGAGAGGTATGGAAAAGGGCAAAATTAGTAAGACAAAAGTCATCATGGCAGATGTGTGTGGAAAGTTTTCGAACTAAAAGTTTTAACTGTTAATTCGATTTATTTAATAGATATTAGGGCTATGCTGGTCATCTATTTCTTCTTTTGTGACCTTTCAAAGCTTGCATTTTAAAGGAATTTGTTTCATGTAAGCTGTTATATATATTGGCATAAATTTTTTAATACTATTTCCTTACTATTTTAAAAATATATGTTGGATTTGTCATAATTTTGGCTATCACATACATGTTACTGAAATTTCCTATTTACTTTACCTAGAGGTTTATCAATTTTACTGATCCTTTCAACCAATATTTAATTGGTTTTCTGTATTTGTTTTGTTTTCTAGCTTATTGATTTCCATTTTGATCTTTAGTATTATCTTTCTTCTGCTTAATTTAGGTGACATTTCATTTTCTTTTTCTAATCCCTTATCTCTTTGTAATGAATTCATATAGTAACAACGTAAAGGTAAATTCCACAGTTGCAGCACACGAATGATGTAAAAATAGATTAACCATTGAAAACCTCAACTTGATACCTAATATTAAGGAAGGCTAATGAATGCAATCCTAATAATTCACAATCTTTAACAGCATAGTCATTACAAGAGAAAAGTATTTTCTCTGAAAATGAAATCAATCTTACCTTTCAAATGTATAATGTACCTGTGTAAAGTTATTTCATCACTTCTTTCTTCTAAAATTGCCAAGAGCCTGCTGAGTACTCTATAACCTTGTAGAAACTATGAGTGATACAGTAGCCTATTTTAAGAAATACGGTCTTAGAAAATTCAATAAAACGCTGGCCTCTTTCAGAGAAATATGTACGAATGTTCCTGAAATCCATTTGTGAGCCTCGGGTTAGGAATCACTCAAGTTAGAAATCAAGGAGTGTCTTGCCCCAAAACCTAACAATTTCTGAAGAAGGAACCACCTGATGTTATTTTCTAAAAGGAGGTTGTAACATGGAAGACAATTCCAATTCCACTGGTTGTCCAGGACCAAAGCCAAAATGAAAAATCTGACCTAATCAGTTTTATCATTTCAGGGGTCTGGGCAATATCAAATAGGATCAGCCACAGGTAATCCTGTGTAATCAGTTTTGCAGAGACAGAGGAAACCGTTTAAATATTGCTAGACTACCAGTTAGCAGAAAGGCTACATAATAAATCTAGAATACTATGAAGTCCAGAAATATGTCTCCCTAAGTAGGAAAAAAAGAAAAACAAGGATGATAACGATGCTTTGACAAAAGAAAAACAAAACCTAATGTGAGTCTTGCACTGCTACAGTCCCTCATGGAAGCTAGTTTTGTTTAAACTAGGGTAGAAAGTGAATCCACCATTTAGATGTTACAGGTTTTACACTATCTACTAGCCACATGCATTCTCCTTATTAAAAATCAAAACAAAAAAGCTCTTTTCAAATGACATAGCAATCAGATAATTATAAATGATTTTAAAAAGCTTCTTGAGTCACTTAAGGTTTAAATCTATTTGTGTCTAACATACCAAACAAAAATGCTTTAGAGAGGATAATTCAGGTTTCGTTTAACTAGATATGTTAGAATTTGTTCTAAGTTGTTTGCTTAAAACCTTCAACCCCGCTTCCACTAGTAACCTCATAGGATAAGGCCTGCGCCATTGCTCTGACCTCACATCAGCTGATCCTCATGAAGAATTAAGATCTCTTGTTAACCTCTCCAAACGCAGGTGGACAAATGCAGACACTTTTGAAAAAGTTCAAGAAAAAAAGTTTCCCACCTACCAGACACAGTGCAGCACTTCAGATAATTCATGAAAATCTTGCCTCCCAGGTAGTAGAGCAATGCAGTCCTTTTCAAGGTAGAGTGATAATTGAAACAAGATCAGAAAATTAAACACAGCAGGGCAATCATTACAACAAAAGACTATTAACTTCTAGAGCCTCCAACTCAGTATTTCACAGCTAGGTAATTAACATATGCTGGTTTCAGTAAGAACTTTCCAAATCTCTATTCCTTTGGTGACTTTTTAGAACAGTATAAAAAAAAAGGGGGGCGGGTATAAATAAGCATGGATTTTCCCCATTGGCTTCCTTCAAAGTCTGAAACTGCCTTAGCAAACAGGGAAAAGGGTTGAAAAGTTTTAAAAATTCACAAGCACTGGGCCCAAAGTTCCAGAGCCTGAGGACATAATAGAGAAAAAGAACTATTCCACTTTGAGCAGTTCAGGCATTTTCAGAAGAATGTGTATAGCACATGCAAGATTTTTAAAATGTAGCAATACTGTCAAGGAAGAAAAATTGGAGCTGTTGGGATGAGAAGGGAAAGCACTAGATAATCAGCATAGCCACCTTGCAGCCTTTTGTATTGGAAAAGGCCCTGGATTTAGGTCAGAAGACCCAAGTCTAGCTCAGCTGTACCTTTATCATCGGTATGACCTGAGGCGAGTGACTTATATTTCCTGTTTCAGTTCCTGAACCACCAGTGCAGAAATAACAACAATTCTCCTAAGACAGTTATAGAAGATGATATTAAAAAAAAAAAAGCATCTGGAGCATAAGAAGATAGGTTTGAGTCTTGGCTCTGAAATGTTTAAATTAATGGCTTTGAACATGTCACTTAACTTCTCTGAACCTCAATTTCTTCACATCATTTACATAAACTTTCTGATATGACTCTGGGGCTCTTAGACAAGTACACACTGGACCCATGTCAATGAATCAGGACTTGAAGAATGACAGCCAGACTAGCCTCAGCTAATTGGACAACGGACCTGGTATATAGCTGCAATAAAGAGGGTTCATGGAAACTGGCAAATCAATTGTAAACTTGTGAAATTTATCTATTCAGGGATTTATGCATCTTAGCTGACTTGAAGTCCGGCCATTTGATAAACCTATTGGATACGACAGAGTGTTTGGTGATCTTCACAGAACACAAAAGGAATCCTTGCTTTGAAGGGATCCTGCCAGGTGGAATTGGGGTCTGCTCTGGAAAACAGAGATTCCTGAAAACATTTTTATAGCAAAGGCCTTTCCCTTTATCTTTGCTCTCCTATCCCCTCTCAGCCACATATTGACCCAAACACAAAGGGAGAAGGATTGGTAGATGGTTTTCACATTTTAAAGTTAACTAAGGTATAATAAACAAGGTTTTGCATAGTTCATGCTCTTTGTCTTTTCACAATCTCCTCCCTACAACCAAAACTAAAACAAAAATAAAAACCAAAAAAATAAAAATTTTCCCATCTGTGATAAAGCCAAGACAACTACAACTTGTAATTATCTAATCAACTACATCTCCAAATCACAATCTATGAAGAACAGTACTCAAGTACAGTAGAGTCTGAACCAAATCCAAGGAGGAAGCTGAGAACAGAAACACTTCTCTGGAGAACTCTACCCGTACCCCAGATCCACCCAAAGTGCGTGACACAATTGACATAATAAACCAGTGACCATAGCTTGAAATAGCAAGATCCAAAAGCCTGGACTAACAGAGCTCCACTGAGCCATAAGGGAGAAGAAACAAGGTAGAAAGGGATTCATTCAAATTTACCTTCATTCAAAGAAGTAGACCTTTGGCAAAACAGGGTAGTAGAGAAGGAATGAGCAACAATCAACTCTTCAGTGCATAGAGAAATCAATCCTAATTTGTCATATTAAGAGACAGTGATGGGCGGCTGCCGTGGCTCAGCAGGCAGAGCTCCAACCTGCCGTGCTGGAGGTCTGGAGTTCGATCCCTGGTGCCTCCTGCCCATATGCAAATTAAAAAAAAAAAAAAAGAGACAGTGATATGCACAATTCCACCATCAGTTAAGCAGACCACCAGGTCATCAGAGCAGAGATATAACTGTGGCACTCCATGCCTAGCAGAGTCAATAGGAAAATGTCCTGGCATATCAAACTTAATTAATTAAAGCTGCTTACTTACCACTCCAGCTCATTCTCCTAACCTATCCCTTACATTGTTCTATAAGCAGCAAACACAGAAAGAATAGCCCCTATTCAAAAATCAGTGGTGCCTGAAACAAAACAAAAAACTTGGCAGGTATATAAAAAAGTAAAAATAAATACATATATATAAGCAAAAAATAAAAGTATTTTGCCAGGAAACAAAAATTTTGAATAATCATCTTTCCATAAATTAAAGAAAATACTATCACTCTGAAACAAGAGATTTCAAATAAAAGGTGATAAGACAACAAAAATAGTTTCAAAATGAGATGATAGGAACTCGAAAAAGAAATTGAAGTGAAAAGTGAAACAATTACAAAGAAAAATTACATTAAAACCACAAAAAATAAAGCAGTATTGACATAGATCCAGCAAATGGTGGGCATCAGTGTGAAGTGGAATATAATGAAATGAAAAAGACCAGCATTAAATAGAATTAAATAGAAAATAATAAATACAGAAGATAGACAAAAATGACCAGCAAATGCATAATGGATATTCCTGAAGATAAGAATAGAATGAATGGAACAAAAATAAAATATTCAAAGGTATAATAGCAGAAAAGTTTTCTGGAATAAAGGAAGACCTGACTCTATAGATTGAAAGGACATACTATGTCTGATGTGGGATGGGGCAGATTATATAGAAAAGTCTATAGCAGGGAATGTCCTGGTAAAGAAAGTTATTGCACTTGATATTAAAAAATAATCTTAAGGTTATCCAGAAGAAAAACAAAACCTCAATTCTAACTGGCATGGCATGAAATTTCTCAGTAACGATCAATGCAAGAAGACGATGGAAGAACATCCACATAGTCCTAAGGGAAAATAATCCAAAATTTTCATTATGTAAATATAAAAGCAACAGGAAGAATATTCTCCAAATATTCAAGAATTCAGTCCCAATGAAGCAGTCTTGGAAAACCTACTTATTTATCACATCCAGTCATCCAAAAGATGTAACTAATATAAAAGTTTAGTGGGAATTTTCACCCAAGAGGGAATAATAGAAATCAAATTTACTCTCCCTTCTGACAAAAAAAGGCAAAAAGTCAAAATATGTGATAATCCCTCCAGGCATTTTAGTAGAAACTGGCAAGCCAATTCTAAAATTTATATGAAAATACAAAGGAGCCAGAATAGCCAAAATAACTTTGAAAAAGAGTAACAAAGTTGAAAAACTTACTACTTGGTTTCAACATTATGATTAAGCTTATTAATCAGAACAGTGGAAAAACAGGCCAATAGAGCAACGGAACTTATTTTAAAATCCAGATACATATCTGTGTATATATGGTCAACTGATTTTTGACAAAGTCGTCAAGGTAATTCAATAGCAAAAAAAAAAAAACATTTTCAACAAATTGTACGGTAACAACTGTAATCGTTTTTTGGAAAAAAGACCCAAGACTCTTACCTCACACCATAACAAAAAAAATAACTTAAAATGGATCATAGTTCTAAATGTAAGAGCAAAAACTATGTAACTTCTAGAAGAAAGCACAGGGTAAAACTGTAGTTTCTTTAGTGACACAAAAGTACAATCTACAAAAGAAAAAATCAGTAAATTGAATTTCATCAAAATTTTAAAATTTATACTTCAAAGACACAGTTTTGCAGTTTCTTAGACATACACCTACAAATATGATCCACACATTCCATTCCTAAGATTTAGCCAAGAGTAATATAAGCAATTGTCCAGTCAAAGTCAAAGACTTTTTTTTTTCAAAGTCAAAGACTTTTATGCAAATGCTCATAACAGCTCTATTTATAAAACAAAAAGGCTGGAAACAACCCATCAGCAGGTGGAAGGATAAACAAATTGTAAAATATCCATACAAAGCAACTACTCAGCAAGAATAAGAAATGAGCTATTGCAATAACCATGCAATAACATGATTGAATCTAAAAATAATTATGCTTAATGAAGAAAGAGTAAATGCTATATGATTCCATCTACTTAAATGTCTAGAATACGCAGTGTAATTTATAGCAACAGAAAGCATACCTGTGGTTGATCACAGATGGGGATGGGAATGATAGAAGGGAGGGTTTACAAAGGGGCATGAGGAAAATTGAGGAATGATGGATATAGTCAATATATTAATTTTGGTGATAATGTCAAGCATCTATACATATGTCAATATTTATCGGATTTTATACTTTAAATATGTGCAGTTTATTGCACATCACATAACTCTATAGAGCTGAGAAAGAAAGTGGTCTCTCAAGATTTTTGAAATATATTTTAGATAATTTTACAAACTTAGCTAGTACAAAATATTTTGATAATTCATTTCAAATGGAAGAGAATCCATTACAAATTTTCTTTCCTCTGTCCTCTCTCCTTACTCACCTTGGGATTAAGTCCTGTTTATCACATAATATAAAAGCTCAGTGCAACTTCTGGTGTTTGAGACAGTTTTATAATTACTGATCCTGGCTGCAGCTGATTATGACAAACTTGAATTAAATAGTTTAAATGTCCTGACATTTTCTAAACCTAAACCCAGCACAAGGTCTCACTTTTCCAAAATATGGTGACACCCCAAGATCACACATATCTGTCATAATGAAAATGAGACAAACAGAACTATTAAAGAGAAAACATGTTAGACTGTATCAAACCAATCTAATATTTTTGCCCATAAGAAATGTATCTAGAGCAAACCCATTTAAAAAGATTGGAAGTTACAAGAAATGAGCAGAATCGTACCAAGTACGGTAGTTTAGGGCGGCTATGTGCCCCAGAAAAGGCCATGTTTTTTAATACATTCCTGTGGGTGCAGACCTGTTGTAGGTGGGGCCTTTTGATTAGATTATTTTGGTTGAGGCTTGCCCTAGGGAGGGTCTTAATCCTTTTACTGGAGTCCTTTTGAGAAGATAAAAAAAAAAAACAAAAAGCCCAGAGAAGCTCAGAGATGAAATTAAGAGAAGCTCATAGAGAAAAACCCTAGAGAAGCTAGGAGAGGACCCACAGAAGTTCACAGAAGAAGCCACTGTCACCAATTTCACTGGAAGCTGAAAGCAATGAAACCTAAAACCAAAGGGCCAGCAGACAGCAGCTGTATCTTCCTATGTGGCAGAGATGTCCCAGATGCCAGCAGCCTGTCTTCAGAGTCTAGGTATCATCCTGTTGAGGCCTTGCGTTTTCATGGCCTGAGAACTGTATAAGTGAATAAATCCCCATTGTTAAAAGCTGACCCATTTCTGGTATATTGCATTCAGTCAGCTTTAGCAAGCCAAAACACCAGGAAAACTAACTCTTTCTCTCTCTCTCTCTTTCTCACACATACACACACACACATACACATGGGGGGTGGGGGGGGAGCTTGATAGTAATATCAGATAGTTTAATTCAAGATCTAAAAAATAATAAATGAAGAAACAAAGGGCAATTGATAAAGTTTTCTCTTTAATAGTTCTGTTTGTCTCATTTTCATTATGACAGATATGTGTGATCTTGGGGTGTCATCATATTTTGGAATATGGTGTTACCAAATTTTTAGGAATTTTACTGCATCAAAAAGAAGAAAAACACCTGCAGCAAACTTTTCTAGCAATCTTGTAAAAGTTAGTGTAGTCCAAACCCCTATTCTGGCCTAAAGAATTAGATTTTTGAAGGGTGATTCCCAGTATCTGAATTATAGCAATCATCTTAATTGCTCTTTAAATGATCTTTATGCACTGTTTTAGAGGGCCTAAATTATATTCTTAAATGTTTATATAATTATACCAAACACAGAAAATATAAGTTGTCATTAAGGGAGCAAGGAATTGAGACGAAAGCATCGTTAAATAAAATAAATAAATAAATAACAGCTAAGGGTCTTTTTTGTAGTTAAAAAAAATCTAGAAATTAATATTTTTAGAAAATAAGAAAACAAAACCATTACCAGCTGAAAATTAAAATATCTCAAATAATCTGTGTCAAAGAGAAAAATCAAACCAAAATGGAAAAAAAAAAAAAGATTAAAAAGTGGTAAGGATCTACATCTTAAAATCAAGGTAATATAATGGCAGTGTTCAAGAGACATTCATAGCCCTAAATACTCATTACTAAGCAAGAAAGAACAAAAGCAAAGAAATTCATCATTAAAGCCAATAAATTAACAGGGTAACAATAATAGAAACCCAAGGAAATGAAAGCAATTAAATAAGATAAAAGATTAATGGATTGAAAATCAGAAATATTATGAAGCAAGAAACACTAGAGCTGTTTCTTAAAACATGGTAGAATAAATATGTAAATTACAAGTGATTTAAAATTCAGAAATAAAATAATGCCTGTATCTAATAGTACTACAAATACAGAGAAACTATAAAGATTTTGGATTTCTCAGCTCCATGAAAACTAATTTGAAAACAAGCAAAAAAGGGAGACACTTTAGGAAAGTATAAATTACATGGGCCCCCTCCCCTAAGAGAGATAAGAAACTAAAAAAACAAATTTTAAGAGAAAGTGAAAAAGTTGTCAAGAGTAGCACTGCATTGCATACATATTCCACAAAAAGCACCAAGCCCAGACAGTTTTACAGGTAAATTCTATCACAACTTCAAGGACTAAATGCTGCCAGTGCTCTTGAAATTAATCCCAAATATGGAAAATTTGCTTTTATGAAGCAAGTATAATGTGGATACAGAAATCAATGTTTGTTCACTGGTTAATATTAATGCTCAAATTCTAAATTAAAATATTGACAAACAGTATATGTACATAAGAAGAACAATAAACCATGAATACCTGGGGATCATTCCTGAAATGCACCAACATTTCAATATTAAGAATCCTATTAGAATATTTCACCGTTATGATAGGGCAAAAGAAACAAAAACCTCTTTGTAAACTCGACATCAATGTGATAAAATTTAACAAATATTTCCAGTAAAAATTAAATAACATAGGACAAGAGGGATACTGTTCTAGTTGCTAGCTTTCTCTCCTGGCTTCCTGTTTCATGAAGCTTCCCGGGAGGTATTTTCCTTCTTCACCTCCAAAGGTCGCTGGCTGGTGGACTCTGCTTCTCGTGGCTATGCTATTCTGCTTTGCTCTCTCTGAATCTGCTTCATTCTCCAAAATGTTTCCTCTCTTATAGGACTCCAGAAACATATCAAGATCCACCCAAATGGGTGGAGACATGTCGTCACCTAATCCAGTTTAACAACCAATCTCGATTAAATCATCTCTCCAGGGAGATGATCTGATTACAGTTTCAAACGTACAATATTGAATAGGGATTATTCTGCCTTTATGAAAGGGGATTTTGATTAAAACATGGCTTTTCTAGGGTCCATGCATCCTTTCAAACCAGCACAGATACTATATTAATCTGATAAGTATAATAATAATAATAACCATTGTTTAATGCTTTGTACATATTTATACATTAATATTCACACCAAGTTATGAACCAGAAACTATTACTATTCTATACTCCATTATTTTACATATTATTATATATTATACTGTTATTGCTATATAATACTATAGTAAGCCTATTATTTCTATCCCATGCAATATAATTTTATATTATTATATTGAATACTATACTTTTACCATTATCATCATTATTATCCTTGTTTTATAGATGAGGAAACTGAGGTAGAGAGTGTTTAAATTATTGCCCAAAGCCAAGCAGCTAGTAAGTGCTGGACCTGGGATTTGAACCTAGTCTGGCTCTAGAGTCTGTTTTCTTAACTATCGGGTTACCTTAAAACAAAAACTATAACAAAAGTCGATTGTGATGATAAATGCACAGCTATATGATGATATTGTGAGCCATTGACTGTACGCTCTAGATGATTACATAGTGTGTGAATATATAATGCATATCTATAAAAAAAACAAAAATTATAACCCTGGTTAATATTGGGACAATAAAGGCATTCTCATGGGAATTGGGAACAAGATTGAAACACCTACTATGGGCTATGTTTTTTTGATATATTTCTTGAGATATTAAGGTACAATTAGCCAAATAATTGGAAAAGAGGAGAAAAAATAACACTTACCAATGAAAGAATTGTGTAACTAAGAGACAATTTACTGAGAACGTATTTTTAAGTAATGGAGAAATTCAGCAACATGACTGGTTATAAAATTAATATTAAAAACCCCTTAGCTTTCCTTTGTACACTGACCAATTAGAAAACACAAAAAAAGAAAAATGGAACAGCCACCACTTCATATTCACTAGAATGGCTATTATTTTTAAAGAACAACAGAAAATAGTGCTGGTGAGAACGCAGAGAAATGGGAACCCATATTCATTGCTGGTGGCATTGTAAAATGGTGCAGCCTCTGTGAAATCAGTTTGGAAATTCCTCAGAAAGTTGAAAATCATATGACCTGGCAATCCCACTTAAATTTTTTTTTTTAAGTTTACACAAAACTGCATTTGGAGGTGAGGAATGGGTAGTTTGCTTAATGGGTACAGAGTTCCTGTTGGGATGATGAAAAAGATTTGGTAATGAATTGTAGTTCTTGATATACACCCCAAAGAATTGAAAGCATGTACTTGAATAGATACTTGTACACAAAAATGTTTCTAACAGCATTATTCACAATAACCAAAAGGTGGAAGCAATTCAAGGGTCCATCAGCAGATAAGTGGCTAAACAAAATGTGGCATAAACACGATGGAATATTATTCAGCTGTAAAAAGGAATGAAGTTCTGATGCATGTGACAATTGGATGAAACTTGAAGACATCATGTTGAGTGAAATAAGCCAGATACACAGGGGCAACCATTGTGTGATCTGACTTATTGCAATATGTAGAAGCAAATTTCTAGAGACAGATAGTAGATTAAGGTTACTAGAGGCTGGAGGTAGATTGGGGGAAAGAGGGAGTTTTTAATAGAGAATTTCTGTTTGAAAGTGATGAAAAACTTGGGATAACGGATATTGGTGAATTTAATTAATACAACTGAAATGTATACTCGAAAGTGGTTAAAATGTGAAATTTTGAATTGTACATGTTACTACAATAAAAAATTTTTTAAATGGTACAGCCATTTTGGAACATAGATTGGGATTTTCTCATACACTTACCCTACTATCTAGCAATTCTACCTGTAGGGAGAATTCCAGAAGAAATGAAAATGTGTGTACACACAAAGCTCATGCAAATTTTCATAACACTATTATTCATAGTAGTCAAAAACTGGAAGCAATCCAATGTCAATCAACTGGTGACTAGTTTCACAAAATGTGGTATATTCATAATATGGAATGCTGTTCTGCATTAATAGTGAACAAACTACTGATATAATCACCATTATGTATGAATCTCAAAAATGTTATGCTAAGTGATAGAAGCTAAGCACAAAAGCTTGTATATTGTATGATTTTATTTATATGAAATTTTAGAAAAAGCAAAACTATACAAATAGAAAGTGGACCCATGGTCGCCTGTAGCTAGGGGTAGCAACAGGGATTGACTGAAAAGGAGAATGAGGGAATTTTTGAGTGATAGTTGCACAAGTGTAAAAACTTATTATACTTCATTAGATCGTATACTCACAATGAATACATTTTGTATTATGTAAGTTATACATAAATAAATCTACTAAAATAGATTGGAATAAGATCCCACTTCCTGTAGCAATAGAAAAGGTGAAATACTTTAAAATGTGCATATATGCTACATGGATAACAGTGAGGGATTTTGAATAAGACATGGATGGAAACTACTTTTTCTTAGATAAGGAAAAGGTTGTAAAATATTCCTGAATTTATCTGTGGATTTAATGAAAAGTCAAAAAATATATTATTTTTATTATAAAATCACATTTAATTGAACAGATCAGACAACCTATGATTGTTCAGTGGATGCTGTTGGGATGACAGTTTAAAAAAGGATTAAAATAAGTCCCTACTTCACTCCCAGCACCATGATAAATTCTAGATGGAAAAGGAGGGGAGAATATATTATGTCATTTGAAGTGGAGCGGGTAGATTTTATAGGAAATATATATAACCTAGAAATAACAAAGGAGAAAATGGAGCAAATCAACTACATAAAAATTAAAGTGTATTAATGGTAAAATACACATATATAAATAAACAAAAATATATAAACTAAAAAAATATTTGCCACACATTTGACAAAGACTTAATTTTATTATTACAGAAAGAACTAGTTCAACACATCAATACATTGATGTTCAATACATTGTTGGCTCTACTTCCAACCTATATTTAGTATCTGAGCATTTCTCATACCTCCACACTACAAATCTGGTCCTGTTATCATATCTTGACTAGCTTATTGCAACAGCTTTCTAACTGCTATATCTATCTCTACTCTTGCTTCCTTTCAGGCTATTCTCAAACAGTAGCCAAGGTAATCATGTTAAAACTTGAGTTAACTCACTCTTCTGCTCAAAAGTCTCCCAAACCTTCTCATTTCATTCAGAACAAAAAGAACAGAATATTTTAAATCGCTACACAATCTTTCTGTAGTACTTCTCTGACATCAGTCTTCTACTGTCCTTATTCACTCCACTCCAGACACACTGGCTCAGCTGCTGTTCCTTGAATATGCCAGGCATATTCTCACCTCTGTCCTTGCTAACCCTGCCTGGTCTACTTACTCTAAATATTTTTATGGATTGCTCTCTCACCTTCTTTAGGTTTGTGCTCAAATACCTTTTCAGTGAGGCCCTCCCTGATTATTCTTATTTAAAATCATAAATTGCATTTTACTCCCAATATTTCCTCTCTCCCTTCCCTTCTTCATTTTTCTTCACCTGTTGTCTTAGTTTCCCAGCTGATATGACAAATACCACACAACGGGTTGGCTTAAATAACAGGAATATATAGACTCACGGTGTTGGAGGCCAGAAAGTTTGCTTCCTGCCGGGGTGGTAGCATTCCTGCAGGTCAACAAAATTCCTGTGGCTTTTCTATCACAGGGTTTAAATACAGGGCATTCAATAAATATTTGCTAGATGAATGTAAGAAAATGCCAGTAGTCCAACAGAAAAATGGACAACACGGTTTACAGGAAAATAAGTAGAAATGGCTTATGAACATATGAAGATGTCAAAACTCATCCTTAATTAATGAAGTACAAATTAAAACCACTGAAATACTATTTTTTGCCTATCAATGACAAAGATCTATCTAGGCAGATAAAGGTATGGGGAAATGGGTATTTTCATGCATTGTTAGGGGAATGTAATTGTTATGACCTTTTTGAAAGTAACTTGTCAATATTTATCACAATTTCCAATGGCACACAAAGCTTGCACAGGTGTACCAATATATATGTTCAAGGATTTTCACTGCAGTATTGTTTTTAATAGCAGAAGACTAAATATACATCAACAGGGGGTAGGTTAAATGACTGTGGAATTCAATGATATGCATCGTTCATTTGGAAAATATCTGTTGAGTGCCTAATATATGCCAGGAGCTGTTCCAGATGCTGGTAATTCAGTCACAAACACACAAAAAAGACCTTCTCTGCCTTCATGGCCTCATTTTCTAAAAGGGGAGAGAAATAACAAACACATGATTACAGAAGATAAAAGCAAAATAGTAGTACAAGTTATGAAGAAAAAAGAAAAACAGGTTTAAAAAGAAAAAGGTTATAAAGAAAAAAGCAAAAGAGATTATTAGGAATAGAAGGTGATTAGACTCTGGGATGGTCAAAGATGACTGCCCTGAAAAGATGACACTGATCACTCACCTGAATAAGTGCATGGAATTTCCAGTGAAGCCTGACTTTCCTCCTTCTTGAAATCTAAACTAAAGCATATGAATGTTCTCTAGGTATTACAAAAACATCTAGGAAGCCAGTGTGAAAATAAGGATAGAAGGTTATAGTGGAAATGGGAGCCAGATTATGTAGGACATTGTAGGTTATAATAAGAATCTTGGTTTTTAAAAAAGTGATGTGAGAAACCAGTGGAGAATTTTGAGATGTGATCTGACTTACATTTCAACAAGACCATTCTGAATCCTGTATTATAGATAGACATCACAGGTTTAAGCACAGAAGCAAAGAAACCACTTAGGAGATAAGGCCATAATCCAGACAGGAAATGTGGCTTAAACCAGGAAAATTGCAAGATCAATGTAATAAAATGTATGAGATTATTAAATTCTGAACTAAAAACTGATGCTATAATGGGATGTGACTTTGTGGGGCCTTGGAAGGAGGTGAGTGTATTTTGCATATGGAAGAAACGTGAATCACTAGTGGAGAGAGCAGAGTCTAGTAATCAGTCTCTAAGAAGGTCCCCATTGAGTCTCATCCCTTGGTATTCACATCCTTGTACGTTAGTCGCCCCCACATACATTATACCTGGGTTGGTCTATATATAAATGTACCAGGATTAGACCAATGCCACAGTGACAGTATGTAACTTCTGAGATTAGGTTATAAAAGACATTGCATCTTCTGTCTTGGTCTTTCTGTATCATTCGCTGTGAAGAGAGCCAGCTTCCATGTTATGAGGAAGACCATGTGGTGGAGAATTGGGTCTCCAACCAATGCTCAGGAGGAACCCAAGCCTCCTGCTAACAGCTAGCTGAATGAGTTTTGAACTAGGTTCTCAAGCCAGAGTCAATTTTTCAGATCACTGTGTTCTCAGCCAATACTTGTGCTACAGCCACATGGGAGACCCTGAGCCACAACCATCAAGCTATAATCTTAACCCACAGAAGCTGTGAAAGATGTGCTGTTTTAAGCCACTAAATTTGGGGGTAATTTTACAGGCAGCAATCAATAACTAATACAGAGCATCTGAATTCATCCTCCATTCTTCTCACTTTTTTCTACCTTATTTGTTTCAAACTTTGTGCTTCCATTTTAATGAAGTCATGTGTTTGTTCAGTCCTTTAAACATCTTCAAAACACTTATTCTAAATTTTTATCATTCTACTTTATAATATTAATTTCATCTGCAGTAAATTTTTGATCATATGAGTTGTCTTTTTGAATTCTGGGATCTTCGTTGTCAGGTCATTTAGAGTGGGAAGTATTTTTGTTATTTGCCTAACATATGTTTCTTTCTTCTTTCATCCACTTCCTTCCCTTCTTCCTACAAAACCAGTTTTATATATACCTGGGCTTCTGGGCCACTAATCCGGAACCAGGGCTGAGAGTGGGCTTTTTCAGTGTAACTGTCCCACAATAATATGGAGAATAGCACAGATGCAGCCATAGGGCCAGAATATGCCTTTTTTCAGAATCTCACTGAGAAACTGTATCCGTGTCTTCCTGACTCCTTAGACCGTCATCTTGTAGGAGCTATAGTCCTGGACATTATCAGAGCAGTTTCTTTCAGGCTTTTCTCCTGTGTTGCTAGTTGTGGAGGGTCCCACTCAGGCCCTGGCTACAAGTAGGGCATGAGAGCCCACCTCAAGTCAAAGGCTTTTGGTTCCCCTTGCCCTTCAGGAACTCAAGTCTTGACCAATAATAAATTAAAACCAGTTATAAAAATAATAAAGCTGCCATAATCTATATGTATGGTCATTCCTGACAGTAAAATAGGTAGAAATAAATCTGTGCTCCCTGAGAACATGATTTCATGCATTCTAAGTAATCCTTCTGAGTAATGCAAGGGAGAGCCATTTGCATAACACATACCTACTAGGGTGTGAAATGGGGGGCTTTTTAAAACTTCAAACCTCAAATCACATAATGTTCTTTTTCTGTGAACAATGGTTTCCCACATGCAGTGTCCTTAACGATTTATATGAACATATCGTCTGTAGATGAGGATTTTTTCAAGCATAAGAAAAAGAAAGTGCATTTTTTCCTTCTCTAGATTTGGCAAGTCTTGCTGATGTTCTTGTATTAAAGTGTTTTTACAAGATCCATCACAGTGCTCCACAGTCATCACAATTTAATGCTTGAATGCATAGGTTTCTGCATTCCATCACCTGCTTTTGCTCATTCCTTTGTCCATCAATTTTCATCTTTCCTTAAGAGATGAATAATGAGATCTTAATGCATTCCAGAAGAGTTATGTCTAACAGATATTAGAAGAGGTTCCTTTCTTTGAGAATAATGTGCATGTGTGTATGTGTGTGCATTCCATTTTAATGGGAAAAAGTCATGTCATTCTCAATAGTGGTTTCATTTAAATACTCAAAGTCTTGAAAAGTGAAGCTAAGAAAATTCCCCCAGAATGTCCTGATACTGAAGATAAATCTAAAGACCCAACCATGGAAAGGAGTAATAATTTGTGAGTGCTCAAGATGAAGGACAGAAAAACAAGGCCCTGGCTGGGGCTAAGTTGTCTGTGTCTGACCTCACTGCCAACCTGTATTCCATGGATAAATGTCTACATTACTGCATCCTGTATTTCCATTTTCTCATCCTTCTAGGCCCAACTACAATGACACTTTATACCTATTCTTTTCTCTGACCCTCACTCAGACAAAATAAAATATTGTTTCATGTAAGCTCCCATAGCAGCTTGCGTGTACCTATATTTTATGTATATTACATTTATTATTTAAATATATGATTACCCCACAGGCTAAACCAACATCTCAAATGCTAACTCCTGTAAGACTATCACCTCCAAGGCTAAGGGAAGACTTTTTTGATTCTGCCAGGGACACTTAGGCTCTTTTCTCAATGTTCAACTATACTTTATAATAACTTCAGTTCTAGACATTTTTATATTAATAATGATTTGTTTGCATGTCTCTATCCCCACTAAATCACTTCATCTTCATAAAAAAGAACGTATGCTTTTTTTCTATTAACAATGCCAAATCTACAGCATCTATGTCATATACGAAGTCTTAAAAGAATTATTTTATAAACAGATTAAATACATACATACATACATGGATACAAATATACCATAAAGACAAGAAACTATTTTTATTCTTTTCCTTGTGTATTTCCTGTGTCTGTCATGGTATATAACAGGTATTCAGTAGATGTGAGTGGGATTAAAGTAAAGAGAATTCACCCTTCCATCCATGAATTGCTGATGGTGGAGGAAGGTCTATTATTAGGGTCCAAGATAGTGCCCAAAACGAATGCCAACCTTGTACACTCACACTGTATGCCTTGAATTTAGTATTGAGAAGTGATTTAAACCATGCCTTTCTTCTTTACATAGCTCAAAATACACAGATTTAGAAACAAATTAACTGATGTTTACTCAAATGGACATGTGTTTTTTATTGTGAAAGCAAGTTTAATTCTATAGACTCTGTGTCAGGAGGGTTGCTCTAATCAGGGTATTTACTATATAGCCTTGGTGTGTTACACCAAATAATACATTTGATGGTTGTGTTAGTTTGCAAGTTGCTGGAATGTGGTACACCAGAACTGGCACGGCTTTTAAAAAGATAATTTATTAAGTTTCAAGTTTACAGTTCTAAGGAGGTGAAAGTGTCCAAATTAAGGCACCAAGAGGTTACCTTCACTCAAGAAAGGCCAATTGGTTTGGAACACCTCTGTTATCTGGGAAGTCAAGTGGCTGGCATCTGCTGGTCCCTTGTTCCTGGCCTCCACTGCTTTCAGTCTGTCCATGTGGGGGTCCCTCACTTTGATTCTCTGGGGCTGGCTTTCATCTCTCCAGATTCTGATTCATGGTGACACCTGCTGGGCTCCATCTCCAAGCATCTGTGTGTCTCTGTTTTCCAAGCATCGGCATCTGTGTCACCTCTACTCTGAAGTTTCTATTGGCTCTCTCTCTGTAGGATATGCTATTTCTGACTTTTCAAAATATTTCCTCTTTTAAAGGATTCCAGTAAATTAATCAAGACTCACCTGGAATGGATGGAGTCACATATCTGTTTAATCAAAAGGTCACACCCCCCATGCACTTACTAAAACAAACAAACAAACAAAAATTCAACAAATGGTGCTGCAATAATGAGATATTTACATGGAAAAAGAATGAAATGTGACCCCGTCATATAGCAAACAAACAAACAAAAAAGATCACATCCACAAATGAGTGTGTCACATCTCTGTGGAGGTAATCTAATCAAAAGTTTCTGCCCTACAGTATTGTATTAGGCTTAAAAGAAACAGCTGCCTCCACAAGATTGAATCAGGATTAAAATTAAAATATGGCTTTTGGGGGGTACATAATATTTTCAAACCAGTACAATGGTCAACACAGATATAATATAAAGGGAGAAATTTGCTTTTTATCACTATCTCAAATTATAACTTCACCAAGACTTCACTAGGTATACAATTTTCCTGAACCATCCATTTACATGGTCATACCCTTGACCTTATCTTTCCCAATAATTATGATGTCATGGCTGAAATCTAGATCCTAAGCTTCTCACTCTGATCATTACCTACTATTCTTATTGTCATCTCATACATATACTCTTTTTCTTTTTCATTATGCACCATTTCCCTCTTCTTCGCTTCTACTGGCATAGTCTATCTGGGAAAATACTCACTCCTCTTCCTATATTGCACTAACTTGGAAAAATCTCAGTTCTACTTAAATTCAAATGTTCCTTTCTCTGAGCTATTACTTGAGTAATTGAACGTGGGTGCTGAACAATATAACATTGTTTTGATTCGCCTTCATTTGAATTCATAACTGACAAAATTCAAATGGGCATGTATCATAGCCTAGCAATCTAATTGTACTTTCTTAGTATATAAATTTTCCCAATTTGCAAAATCATTATTTCACAATTTTCCTCCAATAGTTTTCTTTACCTTCCTGCACCACTCTCAGTTGATAAGCTTGCCTAATATTTAATTGAAAAAATATCTTTTTAAATCAGACAGAAATGTTTTCTTCTTTTCACCTTCATGCATTCATACCTACATTAACCAACACAGACAGCATATGACAATAATTATTCTGAAATTTCATAATTAAACTTCCTTGAATTAGCTCTAATTTGGATCTTTAAAAACTGGCAAAATAGAAAAGAACCATATAAATCCATGTATAGGTCTTGTCCTTTGTATTGATGATTATAAATATGTAGGTTATGGCTGTCATTTGGGCTGTGCTATTTTCACTCAACATCTCAACATATTGGGAAAATTCCTGTAATGATGGCTAGCAGTTAAACTTATAGAGACTGGTTATTGTGTGTGAGTGTGTGTGTGTGTGTGTGTGTGTGTGCGTGTGCATGTGCGCTCACTCTGAAGAACAGATGCAGAGTTCTTTAGTCAGTTTCCATTTCCTATCCCACTTGCAAACCTCTGATTAATAATGACAATAATAATTATGATGATAATTTTGCACAAAGCATGATTTGTTCTGTGGCTATGGGACAAATAGCGATTTTGACTTTGGAAATAGCTCAACGTAGTGTTCAGATGGCAGAAAGCCTGTCAGTATGTGACAACACATCTTTCTACCTGTTTATTGCCACATGTTGGTCTGCAACTACAGTCATTATTTAAAAAATCTTATGCTTGCCTTTCTGATTCTGGACCAAAACACCTTTGCTCAAGAAGAGCAATTTGCTCCTGGAGCTGGCTGCAGGTAGACATTTGATCCAGCCTTGGTGTAGAGAAACCTTCAGATATACTGCATTATGTAAAATTGAGGATCAGATTCAAACTTGTCACTGGTTGTCTTTGCTGAACTATGTCAATGGTTCAGCAGCTTGTTGCGTATCCAGCTGTCATTTTTTCTCAACCCCTTACCAATTCCTTCTCCATATATGGTATTGCTTTTATTATATATATGACATCATAATAAAGTAAAGATGGTATCACCCTTCCTTGGATAAAGAGAGTAAATTGAGAAAATAAGGGCTCTAGCCAAAATACTTTCAAGAATTCATTTTTATTTCATCAGAATAGAACTTCAGGTGAACAAAAACTCAGCCAAAGTGAAAAAATGAGTTCCGGCTTAGTACCCTAAGAACCTTACTAATGCGGGAAAGGGAGGGGAAATCTGAAGGAGGAAATCCTCAATGAAAATGGGGCCATGGAAGTTTATTCAACATTTATTTAACAGATTTAGGACATTCTGAGGTTTTTTTCTAGTGATGCATTTACTATCTAATTAACAGCTAGAGATAGTTAATGATGTTGACATTTACACTCCTCTTTTGTGTCACCAATTCCTACATCATATTAATTGGCATATAGTGCCATAGGAAATATCTTTTTCAATTGAACACTGACACAATTATGCTGTTGAAGTTTTTGTGGACCCAAAGACCTATTAATTTGACATATAAGTATCATTTCCTAATAGCATTTGCTTAGAGAGATTACCCTGAAGACATGACATTTTTGAATAGGTAAATGTTACGTCTACTTTTACAGTTAAAAGAAAAGTAATAAATGTGACTTCACTCCCAAGGAGTCCTTTCAAAATATTTGGAAAGGTAACATATAACAAGAATGCCCATTTGGACATTTGGATTTAGTATCATTTATTACTGTCAGTATTCTCTGAATTTAAGAGGAAAAAAATTGTGTTGTTGGAAGGTTTTCCATGCCTAGGAACCCGGGACTCTGGAGCCAAAACTTGCATGTCGACTTTACTAGACAATATTTGGGTTTATGGAAAGGGGAAAGAGGGTTGAGGAAAGAAGAGAGAAGAGAGAAAAGAAAGTAAAAAGGAAAGAGAGCTAGTAATGACTCTTTCCTCCTTCTGCTGTAACTTTTGTGCCCTCCATCCCTTATACCCAAACACCAAATAAATAATTATTCCTCAACAATCTGAGTGACTCACCTTCAGTCATGGGTGCCTCATCCCTCTCCTACCACCATTAATTTACATGTTTTGCTGAAGTGTTTACTGACGCTTTCAAAGGCCAACAGCATTGCCATGCTTATAACCCTTACAGAATGTACCTTCTTATAAGCTCTAATAAATCTCGTGTGGACAAATGTAAAGCCTAATCTTAACAGGTCCATTCATCCTCTGAGACCCAAGCCTCTCTGGCATTCATTACGAATTAGACACATTATTCCTATGGCAATGACCACCAATTTATTCCCAGTCCTTCCTTTGACAAACTATTTCCTCCTAGTCTCCCCTCTGCAAGGTGAATACAGACAAATTTTTCCCTATATGCCTTCGAGGCTCACTTCTACAAGATCTGCTCCTCCCTAAACCATCTGATGGCTTCTGAAAGGGTAGCTTAATTAAGCCCAAGGAATGAGGGATACTGAGAGTGTCTTCGTTTTCCAGGGCTGCTAAGACAAACACCACACAATGAGTTGGCTTAATTAACAGGAATTGTCTCATCTTTTTAGAGACTAGAAGTCCAACATCAAGGTTTGGGCAGGGCTTGCTTCCCATCAGAGTCTGTAGCATTTCAGCAATCCTCCATCACATGGCAATCTCTCTCTCGTGCTGTTCTTCTGGTTTCTACTGACTTCTGGCTTCTGCTGCTGTGCCCAATTTCCTTTGCTTATAAGGACTCCTGATTCTATTTGGCCTCATGTAAATAGGATCTTCCAAGGTGCTTTACATAAACACCTTCCCACTTAACTAATAATATCTTCAAAGTGCCTGTTTACAGTAGGTTCACACCCATAGGACTAGGGGTTAGGACTTGAACACATCTTTGTGAGGGGCATGATTTGATCTACCACAGAAGCTTAATCTGTCAGGATCCCCTTGGGAAACAGATGGTGTACTCAAATGAGAGTAATTCAAGGATGTTTAATGAAGAAGTTTTCACAAAGGTGTAGGCCAGTAGTTCTCAAAGTGCAGTCCCAGACCATTAGTATCAGCATCACCTGTTAAGAATGCAAGGGGTACAAGGGTAGTTAGGGGGTGTGAGGGTATGTTCTAGTTTGCTGGTTGCTGGAATGCAATATAGCAGAAATGGAATGACTTTTTAAAAGGGGAATTTAATAAGTTGCAAGTTTACAGTTCTAAGACCAAGAAAAAATGTCCCAATTAAAACAAGTCTATAGAAATGTCCAATCTAAGGCATCCAGGGAAAGATACCTTGGTTCAAGAAGGCCATTGAGGTTCAGGGTTCTCTCTCAAGTGGAAGGGCACGTGGCGAACACAGTCAGTTTCTCTCTCATCTGGAAAGGCACATGGTAAACACAGTGTCATCTGCTAGCTTTCACACCTGGCTTCCTGTTTCCTGAAGCTTCCCGGGAGGCATTTTCCTCCATCTCCAAAGTGCTGACTGGTGGACTCTCTGCTTCATGGTGCTGCAGCATTCTCTGCTCTCGCTCTGCATCTCCAGCTTTCTCCAAAATGTTTCCTTTTCTATAGGATTCCAGTAAACTAATCAAGACCCACCCAAATGGGTAGAGACACATTTCCACCTAATCCAGCTTAACAACCACTCTTGATTGAGTCACATCTCCAGGAAGATAATCTACCATCTCAAACATATGGTACTGAATAGACATTAGAAGAAATGGCTGCCTTTACAAAATGGGATTAGGATTAAAACATGGCTTTTCTAGGGTTTCAAACCAGCACAGGGTAGTTCAGGGGTTGCGAGGGTAGTTCGGTTGTAGAAATCTCCCTTCCAGGTGGAAGAACCGGGTTCAATTTCCAGTCCATGCACTTCCCAAACAAACAAACAAGTAAACAAACAAATGGAAAACCAGCAAACCAAAATTCAACAAATGGTGCTGCAATAAGGAGATAGTCACATGGTAAAATAATGAAATGTGACCTTCACCATACAAAAAATTTTTTAAATTAAAAAAAAAAGAATGCAAATATTCAGCCTTCACTCAAGACATAATGAATCAAAAATCCTGGTAATAGGTTCTAGCAAGTTCTCCAGATGATTCTGATGGACACTAAAGCTTTTAAGAACTTCTGGTGTAGATAAACCACAAGGGATAATGCAATTTCCCTGGACTAGTAACAGAGGGGCTCTTAGCGCCCTTAGACCTGGATGGATTGGGGAAGATGGTGTCTGTGAGAACGCAGAAGAGAGCTGCATGGAAAGAAACTGTAACCTTTGGGTCAGGAACACAGCCAGTATAAAGAGACCCACGCTGGGGAAATACATGCTCCAACTTCACTCTCCTTCCTTCTTCTGATCTCCTGCTAGGACTTATCATTGAAGAATCCCAACTGGAAGCCAAAAGCCAAGGGAGTTCTCTTACATACTCTCACACATGGTCCACCTCCTGTGAGACAGAGCAGGGAGGAGACAAACGAGAGCAGATCTAGATCTAGGGAAGCAAAGAGAATATATCTGCGATACATACTCATCCAGCACCATATTCATCTCCATCCCTAACTGTCCTCACTCACAATACCTCATGTTTGCTGTTATTTACATCTTTTCATGTTATTTACACTGTTTAATAATCATACTCCCATATATACTTGCATCAGCACTAATATTCAGCTCATGAGAGTTGTAGTTCCATTGTTGCTATAACCAAGTGGTTTGGAAAAAAATGAATAAATTAAGAATCTTATTACACTGTGATGTAAACACCACTAAGGAGAAGGGAGGTGTCCTCATCCAAAGAGGTCCCCCAAACAATTACAGATTCCCCCAATATTTTCTCATTTGTTCATAGTCTTCTTCTACCATCTCCCCAGCCTGTAAGAGAAGACATGAAAGGAAAGGCGAGCCCTGGGTCTAGCAGTCTCAACCAGGAAACCATTAGGGAAACATAATTCATACAAGGACAGCATTTTGTTTTACAGCTCAGATGCCAAAATGTCCTTAGCACTAAAGGAATCATTGGGTGTCTTTCACTTTTCCCGGATGTAAAATTAATTTTTCTAAATCCTTAATCATCCCTTCTGGCAATACTCCAAAGGAGAGCCTTACCCAACAGCACTCAGTTTAATTAACTACTTCAGGTTTTAGCTATTTAGACACTCAAATTATTCCTTTAGCAACACATGTTTTGCTTGCCAACATTTGATTCTTCACATCCAAAGTTAAAACTGATTTGGGCCATTAATCCCTAATGGTCTGACACTAAGGAGAATGTAATTCAATTCTAAAAATTAAAATACATACATATATAGAGAGCTTTTCATAAATTGCTAGATATTTTTTTCTTCTTTTTTTTTCCCCAATCTCTTTTAAGAAGAAAAAATGCAGCTGAATAGTGCTTGCCTCTTATTTTTTTTTGCAAGAAAATGCCTTCAATCAATCTGTCCTAATGTTGAGTCAAATATGCCAATGCCATGGTTTGTGACCATGAAACAACAGCTATGGTAACACAGAACTCAGGGGAATATATGACTTCAATCACACACAGCTCTGGTTGCCTGAAATCCAGGTCTCTGCTTTAGGTTTCCTATCTTTGTGATCTTCACTATACACACATCCAATTAATCCCCATGCTCTGTTTAGTCTATCTCCCAAATATTTCCAAACTGTGTACCCTCCTGCCTACTAGCTACCTCTGCCTTCAGTAAAGCCCTTCCATACCATCCATCACCTTGGCTATAACAACTACATCTGAACTGGCCCCTTATACCAGTCTCCTCTCACTCAAATCCATTTTCTATCAAAATGAACTTTCTCAAGTTCAATTAAGATAAAGTAGGGCAGGTCACAGTAGCTCAGCAGGCAGAGTTCTCACCTGCCATGCTAGAGACCCAGGTTTGATTCCCAGTGCCTGCCCATGCAAAAAAAAAAAAAAAAAAGATAAAGTAGTTTTCCTGTTTAAAACTCTTTAATGTTTATTGCCTACAGGATAAAGTTCAAATTCTCTAATAAGGGCACACAAGGTCATCTAAGGCCTGGTTATGCCCATCTCTGCATCCATATCCCCTATCTGATGACTACATCACATCTTATTCTAATTCTCTGAACACATCATGTACTTTCCAGTTTCACAAGTCCATGCCTTTGTTCATGCCGTCCTTTTGTCTAAAATGCCTTTCTCCTTATTTCTTCTATATACCTACCTCTTTTCATCTTTTAAGATTCAGTTCAGTCTCTACTTTTTCTTCCCCAAATCCTACCTTCACCTTCAGTGCCATCTTCCCAGGAGTGCTCCTCAGACCTCTATGCATACCTCTGCCCTTACATTTAACATAAACTGTAACAATCTGGAATTATTTGGAAAAGTTCATCTCTTCCTATTTGAGGGCAGAAATTATGTCTTTATGTTCTTTGCATGCCCATGATCCAACAGTATCTGAATAGGGAACAGTTCTTTGCTAAAGAGATTTTGCTGCTGCTGCCTGGTACCATTGTCTTTTGTGTCATTGACAATTTGATGGAAAAATTTAATGGATATGATTCTCCAGCTGAGATAGTTTCTGACTTTGGCAGGGGGAGGGGAGGAAATAAAAAGAAAATGTTTCTCCTTAAATGTAGTGCTAAACTCAAAATAAAGTGGCTTATATTAAGTGTAATTATTGCTTTTTGTAGGGGAAAGAAGAACATACTTACCATATAATCACAGAAACACAGGGCAGGAAAGTCACCTTATCTAAGCCCCCACCTCAAAAAAACCACTGAAGCCATCTAAACTCTAAACTAGTCCTGACCTCTCTTTATCTTCTTATTATCTTGCCACTTTGGAGGTACCACTTTGCATGTAGGTAGCTCAGTTTCTTATGCCATGTGGTTGTTCTTACATGAGCCACTTCTCCCTCCTCACTTCATGAGAGAGCCTCTCGGAAATGTATCAAAGCCAGCAGACCTACTTCAGTAGCAAAAGCAGTAGAAGCCCAGGCCCTCACCCCAGAAAGCACATGAATAATTCTCTACATCTACTCCATGACGGGATCTACTTTCAATTGTTTGTGCATCCACTGAAATTGTCTAACACCACCTGACCAGATGCAGTGAAACAATTATTGAGCAAAGGAAAGAAAGTGGGAGAGGAAAAGTTCAGAAAGGATGTTAGGAAGTACAAATGAGCTGAGTCATTTAGAGGGAAAAAGTTAGAAAGAGAGAGAAAGTTTCTTATATGAATGTATGGTCAACACAGTCCAAAGGAAGAAAGCAGCCTTTTGCCAAAAAGAGCAGATATCCCCCTGACCTCATGAGCTAAACTCATCTCAGGATGTTTTTATTCTCCTCATGGGCTAAACTCATCTCAGGATGTTTTCATTCTCCCAGCTCAGACTGGATGCTGGGGTTTCACAGTCCTTGGCTGCCATATTTTCAAAGAGGTTGCTCTATCCCCAAGGGAACAGGGATAGCAATGCAGATAGAGTTTTGCTCTTTTTAAAAATAACTTTTTTTAATTATTAGAAAAGTAGTAAATGTTCATTACAAACAAGTAAAAGGAAAAGATACAAATCTTTCATTATCACATAACCTTGAGATCACTATATGTGTAAAATAAAGTACTATGATTCTATCATAGTACTTAGGCAGTTTGGTTTTTAAAGTTAACGATAGGTTGTGAACATATTTTCCATTCAAATGTTCTTTTATAATGTTATTTTATTGCCTGAATACTAATTCATTGTACAGATGTATCAAAATTTATGTAACCATACTCTCAGTTTTTATAGTATGAGATAGATGGATGGATAGATGGATGGATGGATGGATGGATGGATGGATGCACAGATGGATGAGACAAAGGTCTTAAATGATTATTTTTCTCAATACCTAAGTCTTGATGCCCAACCCTTTATTGAATAATATATTTCTTCCCAATTGAGTTATAATGTATAATATATTGCTATTATATATTAAAATATTTATAAAAAGGTCTATTTAGGGGCTTCCTTTTCTGTTCCATTAATTTTTGTATTCTTATGCTGGTTCTAAACTTTTAATAATTGTGGTTTTATAATGTTTTGATATCTTGGAGACCTAGCTCCCCTAGATATCCCTCTTTGTAAGACTTTCCTTACCATTCTTACCAGTTATTTCACATAAATTTTAGGATTGTTTTGTCAGGTGTTTTCTTCCCCAAACAGTTCCTGTTGGGAGTTTGATAGGGGTTACAGTAAATTACTATATTAATGTGGGTTGAATTGGCATATCTATACTATTCAATCTTCTCATCCATGGATATTAATAGGATTTGTTTTTAAAAGAACAGAGATTTGTTCCTGTTATCTTAGAAAATTAATGGTTTTTCAGAAGAACAAGTAATAGATAAATTTGTATTTTGTATGTCTCTGAATTTTCCTCAAGGTTGTTGCCTTAAGGCACATTTCTTTTCTAAAAAGTTTTTCATCAGCATTTTAGATATTTGGTTTTCATGAATAGGATTTATATTTATACTTTATATTTTCTTATAGAGGAAAGCAATTAATTTTTTAAAAATTATATTCAACTACTTTACCAATATTTCTAACAGCTTTCCCATTAATTTTTTTAGGGATGCTATGTAAGCCAAAACATTTTCAAATAACTATTTGGCTCCTTTCGTAAGTTTTTTTTTTTCTTTTACATGGCACCAGGAATCAAACCCTGATCTCGCATGGCAGGCAAAAACTCTGCCTGCTGAGCCACTGTGGCCCGGCCCATATGTTTTCTTTTTAAAACAATTACTGTGAGGGCACCATGAAAGATGATAAAGTGGAATGGATGGAATGGAAATCAGAGAAGAAATTATGGTGATGAAGAACTGAGACAAGTTAATGAGGGTTGAGAAGAGAGGATGGATTTAAGAGAGATTCAAAAGGTAGAAAGTACAGGTCACAGTGATTTCAATTAAGAGAGTTGGAGGGGCATGAGGGGGGAACCCGAAGCGCGCTGGGGGCTCAGTGACAGGCTGGAGACCCACCCTGGGTCACACCCTAACTGAAGTCTCCTTACGCCGGTTCGCACCCCCGGCATGGGTTAGATCGAAGAACATGTTTTTCTGGGGTGTACACCGCTCCAACCCCCACACAGACACTGCATCCTTGGCCATGGCTCTCCCGCACGCCATCCTCCTGGCCGGGGTCCTGGTGGAAGTTGCTGGCAAGTCCACAGAGAGTACGCTGGAAGGGCACTTGGCGAACATGGCAGCGTCTGCTGGCTTTCACGTGGCTTTACCAAAAAGGGACTCTCTCCAAAATGTTTCCTCTTAAAGGATTCCAGCAAGCAACTCCACCTTCAGTGGGTGGAGACACACCTCCATGGAAATCATCTAATCAAAAGTTACCACCCACAATTGGGTGGGTCACATCTTCATGGAAACAATCAAAATGCTCCCACCCAGAAATACTGAATGAGGATCAAAGGGCATGGCTTTTCTGGAGTCCACCAGAGATTTGACTGGCACAGGGAGAAAACATCACTTTGATGATACCTTGTTTTGGACTTTGTTTTAGCTCAAAGCCGTAATCTAATGCGCTCCCACGGTTTAAGAGGGCCCACTTCATGGCATTTGCTTGAGGAAATGAACAGATTCTAGTACTGGGGTGGGGTGCTGCTATCACAAATACCAAAACTGGGAACAGCTTTGGGATTGGATCCTGGGCCAAGCTGGAATAACTGTGAGATGCTCAATGGAGAGGGCCCAGACTGCTTTGCAGAGACTGTCGGTACAAATATGAGTGCTAAAGGCCCTCCCGAGAGGCCTGAGACAGAAGCGATGACCGTGTCACTGAATACTGAGAGAAAAGCCACCCTTGTTTTCAAGTTGAGAGAACTTGGCAAAATTGAGTCCTGGTGTCAGATGGAAGGCAGAATTTAGGGCACTGAGCTTGGATATTTGGTGGAGGTCATTTCCAAGCTC